>CM076674.1:137337859-137347859 GCA_038501925.1 Xenopus petersii | reverse complement strand
TATATATATATATCTATGCAGAGTGTATATAGATGGATGAATATGTATTTGTCTATGTAGAATGTATATAGATGAATGAATATGTATATTTATGCAGACTGTATATAGATGGATGAATATCTATATGTCTATGTAAAATGTATAAAGATGGATTAATATGTTTATATCTATGTAGAATGTATATAGATGGATGAATATGTATATATATATATATATATATGTATATATATATATATATATCTATGCAGAGTGTATATAGATGAATGAATCTGTATATCTATGCAGAGAATATATATATATATATATATATATATATATATATATATATATATATATATATATATATATGGATGAATATATATATCTATGCAGAATGTATATCGATGGATGAATATGTAGATGTCTGTAGAATGTATATAGATGGATGAATATGTATATCTATGCAGAGTGTATATAGATGGATGAATATGTATATGTCTATGTAAAATGTATATAGATGGATGAATATGTTTATATCTATGTAGAATGTATATAGATGGATAAATAAATATGTATATGTCTATGTAGAATGTATATAGATGGACGAGTATATACTGTATATATCTATGCAGATTGTATACAGATGGATGAATATGTATATGTCTATGTAGAATGTATATATATGGATGAATATATATATATATCTATGCAGAGTGTATATAGATGGATGAATATGTATATCTATGCAGAGTATATATATATATATATATATATATATATATGCAGAGTGTATACCGATGGATGAATATGTATATGTCTATGTAGAATGGATATAGATGGATGAATATGTATATCTATGCAGACTGTATATAGATGGATGAATATGTATATGTCTATGTAAAATGTATAAAGATGGATGAATATGTATATGTCTATGTAAAACAGTGGTCCCCAACCAGTAGCTCGTGAGCAACATGTTGCTCTACAACCCCTTGGATGTTGCTCTCAGTGGCCTTAAAGCAGGAGCTTATTTTTGTATTCTGGGCTTGGAGGAAAGTTGTAGGCTGACAATCCACATAGGGTCTACTAAATGGCCAATCACAGCACTTATTTGGTACCCCAAGAACATTTTTCATGCTAGTGATGCTCCCCAACTCCTTTTACTTCTGAATGTTGCTCACGGCTTCAAAAGGTTGGGGATCCCTGATGTAAAATGTATATAGATGGATGAATATGTATATGTCTATGTAGAATGTAAATAGATGGATAAATATGTATATCTATGCAGAGTGTATATAGATGGATGAATATGTATATGTCTATGTAAAATGTATATAGATGGATGAATATGTTTATATCTATGTAGAATGTATATAGATGGATAAATATGTATATGTCCATGTAAAATGTATATAGATGGATGAATATGTATATGTCTATGTAGAATGTATATAGATGGATGAGTATATATATCTATGCAGAGTTTATATAGATGGATGAATATGTATATGTCTATGTAGAATGTATATAGATGTATGAGTATATACATCTATGCAGAGTGTATATAGATGAATGAATATGTATATCTATGCAGAGTATATATATATATATATATATATATATATATATATATCTATGCAGAATGTATATCGATGGATGAATATGTATATGTCTATGTAGAATGTATATAGATGGATGAATATGTATATGTCTATGTAAAATGTATATAGATGGATGAATATGTTTATATCTATATAGAATGTATATACATGGATAAATATGTATATGTCAATGTAAAATGTATATAGATGGATGAATATGTATATGTCTATGTAGAATGTATATAGATGGATGAGTATATATAATTATGCAGAGTGTATATAGATGAATGAATGTGTATATGTCTATGTAGAATGTATATAGATGGACGAACTTATATAACCATGCAGGGTGTATATAGATGGATGAATATGAATATGTATTTGTCTATGTTGAATGTATATAGAGGGAAAAATATATATATCTATGTAGAATGTATATAGATGGATGAATATGTATATGGCTATGTACAATGTATATAGAGGGATGAATATATATATATATCTATGTAGAATGTATATAGATGGATGAATATGTATATCTATGTAGAATGTATATAGATGGATGAGTATGAATATGTCTATGTAACATGTATAAAGATGGATTATTATGTATATGTATATGTAAAATATATATAGAAGGATGAATATATATATATCTGTATAGAATGTATATAGATTGATGAATATGTATATGTCTATGTACAATGTATATAGATGGATGAATATATACATGTTTATGTAGAATGTATATAGAGGGATGAATATTTATATCAATGTAGAAAGTATATAAATGGATGAATATGTATATCTATGCAGAGTTTATATACATTGATTAATATGTATATGGCTATGTAGAATGTATATAGATGGATGAATATGTCTATGTAGAATGTATATAGAGGGATGACTATGTATATCTATGCAGAGTGTATATAGATGGATTAATATGTATATGTCTATGTAGAATGTATATAGAGGGATGAATACATATATGTCTATGTAGAATGTATAACGATGGATGAATATATATATGTCTATGTAGAATGTATATAGAGGGATGAATATGTATATCTATGCAGAGTTTATATAGATGGATGAGTATGTATATGTCTGTAAAATGTATATAGATGGATGAATATGTATATCTATGCAGAGTGTATATAGATGGATGAATATGTCTATGTAAAATGTATATAGATGGATGAATATGTTTATATCTATGTAGAATGTATATAGATGGATGTATATGTATATCAATGTAGAGTGTATTTAGATGGATGAATATGTATATGTCTATGTAGAATGTATGTAGATGGATGAATATGTATATGTCTATGTAGAATGTATATAGATGGATGAATATAAATATATATGTAGAATGTATATAGATGGATGAATATGTATATCTATGCAGAGTGTATATAGATGGATGAATATGTATATGATTATGAAGAATGTATATAGAGGGATGAATATATATTTCTATGTCGAATGTATATAGATGGATGAATAGTTATATCTAGCGTTCATATGGATGGATGAATATGTATATGTCTATGTAGAATGTATATAGAGGGATGAATATATATATCTATGTTGAATGTATATAGATGGATGAATATGTATTTCTCTATGTAGAATCTATATAGATGGATGAATATGTATATCTATGCAGAGTGTATATAGATGGATGAATATGTATATGTCTATGTAAAATGTATATACCGTAGATGGATTAATATGTACATTTCTGTGTAGAATGTATATAGATGGATGAACATAATTTTATCTATGCAGAGTGTATATAAATGGATGAATATGTATATGTCTATGTAGAATGTATATAGATGGATGAAAATGTATATGTCTATGTAGAATGTATATAGATGGATGAGTATATATAATTATGCAGAGTGTATATAGATGGATGAATATGTATATGTCTATGTAGAATGTATATAGATGGATGAGTATATATATCTATGCAGAGTGTATATAGATGGTTGAATATGTATATGTCTATGTAGAATGGATATAGAGGGATGAATATAAATATCTATGTAGAATGTATATAGATGGATGAACATATTTTTATCTATACAGAGTGTATATAGATGGATGAATATATATATATATATATATATATAAATATATATATATATATATATATATATATATATATATATGCAGAGTTTATATAGATGGATGAATATGTATATGTCTATGTAGACTGTATATAGAGGGATGAATAAATATTACTATGTCGAATGTATATAGATGGATGGATATGTATATCTAGTGTTCATATGGATGGATGAATATGTATATGTCTATATATGATGTATATATATCTATGCAGAGTGTATATAGATAGATGAATATGTATATGTCTATGTAGAATGTATATAGATCAATGACTATATATATATCTATGCAGAGTGTATATAGATGGATGAATATGTATATGTCTATGTAGAATGTACATAGATGGATGAATATGTATATCTACGCAGAGTGTATATAGATGGATGAATATGTATATGTCTATGTAAAATGTATATAGATGGATGAGTATATATATCTATGCAGAGTGTATATAGATGGATGAATATGTATATGTCTATGTAGAACGTATATAGATGGATGACTATGTATATGTCTATGTAGAACATATATAGATGGATGAATATGTATGTCTATGTAAAATGTATATAGATGGATAAATATGTATATGTCTATGTAGAATGCATATTGATGGATGAATATAAATATCTATGCAGAGTGTATATAGATGGATGAATATGTATATATCTATGTAAAATGTAAATAGATGGATGAATATGTTTATATCTATGTAGAATGTATATAGATGGATGAGTATATATATCTATGCAGAGTTTATATAGATGAATGAATATGTATATGTCTATGTAAAATGTATATAGATAGATGAGTATATATATCTATGCAGACTGTATATAGATGGATGAATATGCATATGTCTATGTAAAATATATATAGATGGATGAATATGTTTATATCTATGTAAAATATATATAGATGGATGAATATGTACATGTCTATGTAAAATGTATATAGATGGATTAAAATGTTTATGTCTATGTAGAATGTATATAGATGGATGAATATGTTTATATCTATGTAAAATGTATATTGATGGATGAATATGTATATGTCTATGTAGAATGTATATAGAGGGATGCATATATATATCTATGTCCAATGTATATAGATGGATGAAATGTATTTCTCTATGTAGAATGTATATGTATATCTATGCAGAGTGTATATAGATGGATGAATATATATATATATATATGCAGAGTTTATACAGATGGATGAATATGTATATGTCTATGTAGAATGTATATAGAGGGATGAATATATATTTCTATGTCGAATGTATATATTTATACATATATATATGGATGAATGTGTATATCTAGCATTCATATGGATGGATGAATATGTATATGTCTATGTAAAATGTATATAGATGGATGAATATGTTTTTATCTATGTTGAATGTATATAGATGGATAAATATGTATATGTCTATGTAAAATGTATATAGATGGATGAATATGTATATGTCTATGCAGAGTGTATATAAATGGATGAATATCTATATGTCTATGTAAAATGTATATAGATGGATGAATATGTTTATAGCTATGTAGAATGTATATACGTGGATAAATATGTATATGTCAATGTAAAATGTATATAGATGGATGGATGAATATGTATATGTCTATGTAGAATGTATATAGATGGATGAGTATATATAATTATGCAGAGTGTATATAGATGAATGAATGTGTATATGTCTATGTAGAATGTATAAAGATGGACGAACTTATATAACCATGCAGGGTGTATATAGATGGATGAATATGAATATGTATTTGTCTATGTTGAATGTATATAGAGGGAAAAATATATATATCTATGTAGAATGTATATAGATGGATGATTATGTATATGGCTATGTACAATGTATATAGAGGGATGAATATATATATATATCTATGTAGAATGTATATAGATGGATGAATATGTATATCTATGTAGAATGTATATAGATGGATCAGTATGTATATGTCTATGTAACATGTATAAAGATGGATTATTATGTATATGTCTATGTAAAATATATATAGAAGGATGAATATATATATCTGTATAGAATGTATATAGATTGATAAATATGTATATGTCTATGTACAATGTATGTAGATGGATGAATATATACATGTTTATGTAGAATGTATATAGAGGGATGAATATTTATATCTATGTAGAATGTATATAAATGGATGAATATGTATATCTATGCAGAGTTTATATACATTGATTAATATGTATATGGCTATGTAGAATGTATATAGATGGATGAATATGTCTATGTAGAATGTATATAGAGGGATGACTATGTATATCTATGCAGAGTGTATATAGATGGATTAATATGTATATGTCTATGTAGAATGTATATAGAGGGATGAATACATATATGTCTATGTAGAATGTATAACGATGGATGAATATATATATGTCTATGTAGAATGTATATAGAGGGATGAATATGTATATCTATGCAGAGTTTATATAGATGGATGAGTATGTATATGTCTGTATAATGTATATAGATGGTTTAATATGTATATGTCTATATAGAATGTATATAGATGGATGAATATATATATATATATATTTATATATATCTATGCAGAGTGTATATAGATGGATTAATATGTATATGTCTATGTAGAATGTATATAGATGGATGAATATATATATATCTATGCAGAGTGTATATAGATGGATGAATATATTTATATATGGCTATGTAGAATGTATATAGATGGATTAATATGTATATGTCAATGTAGAATGTATATAAATGGATGTATATGTATATCTATGTAGAATGTATATAGATGGATGAATATGTATATGTCTATGTAAAATGTATATAGATGGATGAATACGTATATGGCTATGTAGAATGTATATAGAGGGATGAATATATATATCTATGTAGAATGTATATACAGATGAAGCCACTTGGATTTGTGAGTTAAATGCGTCATGACTCAGGGGTAATTGAAGAAACTGTGTTATCTTAAGTCATCTTAACTCATTTAATGCATTTAACCTTTTCATTAGCATACCAAAGCTCCATTGTTCACAATGGTGAATGCTTTAATTAGATGGGATGTTGTGACGCAGTTTTCTGTGTTAAATGAGATAAATGGGATGTCTGTGTTTAGCTATTCTGTGTCAAACAGACAAACCAAAGTGGCTGCATCTGTAGATGGATGAGTATATATATGTCTATGTAATATGTATAAAGATTGATTATTATGTATATGTCTATGTAAAGTGTATATAGAAGGATTAATATATATATATATGTAGAATGTATATAGATTGATGAATAAGTATATGTCTATGTAGAATGTATATAGATGGATGAATATATATATATATGAATTCAGAGTGTATATAGATGGATGAATATGTATATCTATGCAGAGTTTATATAGATGGATGAATATGTATATGTCTTTGTAGAATGTATATAGGGGGATGAATATATATATATATATATATATATATATATATATATATATACATATATATATATATATATATATATATATATATATATATATATATATATATATATAGAATGTATATAGATGGATGAGTATGTATATCTATGCAGAGTGTATATACATGGATTAATATGTATATGTCTATGTAGAATGTATATAGATGGATGAATATGTATATATCTATGTAGAATGTATATAGATGGATGAATATGTATATGTCTATGTAGAATGTATATAGAGGGATGACTATCTATATCTATGCAGAGTGTATATAGATGGATTAATATGTATATGTCTATGTAGAATGTATATAGAGGGATGAATACATATATATCTGTGTAGAATGTATAACGATGGATGAATATGTATATGTCTATGTAGAATGTATATAGAGGGATGAATATGTATATCTATGCAGAGTGTATATAGATGGATGAGTATGTATATGTCTGTAAAATGTATATATATGGTTTAATATGTATATGTCTATATAGAATGTATATAGATGGATGAATATATAAATATATATATATATATATATCTATGCAGAGTGTATATAGATGGATTAATATGTATATGTCTATGTAGAATGTATATAGATGGATGAATATATATACAGTATCTATGCAGAGTGTATATAGATGGATGAATATGTATATGTCTATGTAGGATGTATATAGATGGATGAATATGTATATGTCTATGTAAAATGTATATAGATGGATGAATATGTTTATATCTATGTAGAATGTATATAGATGGATAAATAAATATGTATATGTCTATGTAGAATGTATATAGATGGACGAATATATACTGTATATATCTATGCAGATTGTATACAGATGGATGAATATGTATATGTCTATGTAGAATGTATATAGATGGATGAATATGTATATCTATGCAGACTGTATATAGATGGATAAATATGTATATGTCTATGTAAAATGTATATAGATGGATGAATATGTTTATATCTATGTAGAATGTATATAGATGGATGAATATGTATATCTATGCAGAGAGTATATAGATGGATGAGTATGTATATGTCTGTAAAATGTATTTAGATCGATTAATATGTATATGTCTATGTGGAATGTATATAGATGGATGAATATGTATATCTATGCAGAGTGTATATAGATGGATGAATATGTATATGTCTATGTAAAATTTATAAAGATGGATGAATATGTATATGTCTATGTAGAATGTTTATAGATGGATGAATATGTATATGTCTATGTAGAATGTATATAGATGGATGAGTATATATATCTATGCAGAGTGTATATAGATGGATGAATATGTGTATGTCTATGTAGAATGTATATAGATGGATGAATATGTATATCTATGCAGATTGTATATAGATGGATAAATATGTATATGTCTGTAAAATGTATTTAGATCGTTTAATATGTATATGTCTATGTGGAATGTATATAGATGGATGAATATGTATATCTATGCAGAGTGTATATAGATGGATGAATATGTCTATGTAAAATTTATGAAGATGGATGAATATGTATATGTCTATGTAGAATGTTTATAGATGGATGAATTTATATATCTAAGTAGAATGTATATAGATGGATGAATATGTGTATCTGTGCAGAGTATATATATATGGATGGATATATATATATATCTATGCAGAGTTTATATAGATGAATGAATATGTATATCTATGCAGAGTATATATATATATATATATATATATATATATATATATATATATATATATATATATATGGATGAATATATATATATATATATATACATGCAGAGTTTATATAGATAGATGAATATGTATATCTATGCAGACTGTATATAGATGGATGAATATGTATATGTCTATGTAAAATTTATAAAGTTGGATGAATATGTATATGTCTATGTAGAATGTATATAGATGGATGAGTATATATATCTATGCAGAGTGTATATAGATGGATGAATATGTATATGTCTATGTAAAATTTATAAAGTTGGATGAATATGTATATGTCTATGTAGAATGTATATAGATGGATGAGTATATATATCTATGCAGAGTGTATATAGATGGATGAATATGTATATGTCTATGTAGAATGTATATAGATGGATGAGTATATATATCTATGCAGAGTGTATATAGATGGATGAATATGTATATGTCTATGTAAAATTTATAAAGTTGGATGAATATGTATATGTCTATGTAGAATGTATATAGATGGATGAGTATATATATCTATGCAGAGTGTATATAGATGGATGAATATGTATATGTCTATGTAGAATGTATATAGATGGATGAGTATATATATCTATGCAGAGTGTATATAGATGGATGAATATGTATATGTCTATGTAGAATGTATATAGATGGATGAGTATATATATCTATGCAGAGTGTATATAGATGAATGAATATGTATATCTATGCAGAGTATATATATATATATATGGATGAATATATATATCTATGCAGAATGTATATCGATGGATGAATATGTATATGTCTATGTAGAATGTATATAGATGGATGAATATGTATATGTCTATGTAAAATGTATATAGATGGATGAATATGTACATCTATGCAGAGTGTATATAGATGGATGAATATGTATATGTCTATGTAAAATGTATATAGATGGATGAATATGTTTATATCTATGTAGAATGTATATAGATTAATAAATAAATATGTATATGTCTATGTAGAATGTATATAGATGGACGAGTATATACTGTATATATCTATGCAGATTGTAT
>CM076674.1:137330359-137332859 GCA_038501925.1 Xenopus petersii | reverse complement strand
TTATAGATGGATGAACATATATATCTAAGTAGAATGTATATAGATGGATGAATATGTGTATCTGTGCAGAGTATATATATGGATGAATATATATATCTATGCAGAGTTTATATAGATGAATGAATATGTATATCTATGCAGAGTGTATATCGATGGATGAATATGTATATGTCTATGTAGAATGTATATAGATAGATGAATATGTATATCTATGCAGACTGTATATAGATGGATAAATATGTATATGTCTATGTAAAATGTATAAAGATGGATGAATACGTATATGTCTATGTAGAATGTATATAGATGGATGAATATGTATATGTCTATGTAAAATGTATATAGATGGATTAATATGTATATGTCTATGTCTATGTAGAATGTATATAGATGGATGAATATAAATAGTGGAATGTATATAGATAGATGAATACTGTATGTACAGTATATCTATGCAGAGTGTATATAGATGGATGAATATGTATATCTATGCAGACTGTATATAGATTGATAAATATGTATATGTCTATGTAAAATGTATATAGATGGATGCATATGTTTATATTTATGTAGAATGTATATAGATGGATGAGTATGTATATGTCTGTAAAATGTATTTAGATCGATTAATATGTATATGTCTATGTGGAATGTATATAGATGGATGAATATGTATATCTATGCAGAGTGTATATAGATGGATGAATATGTATATGCCTATGTAAAATTTATAAAGATGGATGAATAGGTATATGTCTATGTAGAATGTTTATAGATGGATGAACATATATATCTAAGTAGAATGTATATAGATGGATGAATATGTGTATCTGTGCAGAGTATATATATGGATGAATATATATATCTATGCAGAGTTTATATAGATGAATGAATATGTATATCTATGCAGAGTGTATATCGATGGATGAATATGTATATGTCTATGTAAAATGTATAAAGATGGATGAATACGTATATGTCTATGTAGAATGTATATAGATGGATGAATATGTATATGTCTATGTAAAATGTATATAGATGGATTAATATGTATATGTCTATGTCTATGTAGAATATATATAGATGGATGAATATAAATATCTATGTGGAATGTATATAGATAGATGAATACTGTATGTACAGTATATCTATGCAGAGTGTATATAGATGGATGAATATGTATATATCTATGTAGAATGTATATAGATGGATGAATATGTATATCTATGTAGAATGTATATAGATGGATGACTATGTATATCTATGCAGAGTGTATATAGATGGATGAATATGTATATGTCTATGTAGAATGTATATAGATGGATGAACATATTTTTATCTATGCAGAGGGTATATAGATGGATGAATATGTATATGTAGAATGTATATAGATGGATGAGTATATATATCTATGCAGAGTGTATATAGATGAATATATATATATATATATATATATATATATACTGCATATATATATATATATATATATATATATATATATATATATATCTATGCAGAGTGTATATAGATGGATGAATATGTATTTGTCTATGTAGAATGTATATAGATGAATGAATATGTATATCTATGCAGACTGTATATACAGTAGATGGATGAATATCTATGTGTCTATGTAAAATGTATAAAAATGGATGAATATGTTTATATCTATGGAGAATGAATATAGATGGATGAATATGTATATCTATGCAGACTGTATATATATATATATATATATATATATATATATATATATATATATATATGTGGATGAATATATATATCTATGCAGAGTGTATATCGATGGATGAATATGTATATGTCTATATAGAATGTATATAGATGGATGAATATAAATATCTATGTGGAATGTATATAGATGGATGAATATGTATATCTATGCAGAGTGTATATAGATGGATGAATATGTATATATCTGTGTAAAATGTAAATCGATGGATTAATATGTATATGTCTATGTAGAATGTATATAGATGGATTAACATATTTTTATCTATGCAGAGTGTATATAGATGGATGAATATGTATATGTCTCTGTAAATTGTATATAGATGGATTAATATGTATATGTCTATGTAGAATGTATATAGATGGACGAATATAAATATCTATGTAAAATGTATATAGATGGATGAATATGTTTATATCTATGTTGAATGTATACAGATGGATAGATATGTATATGTGTATATAAAATGTATATAGATGGATGAATATGTATATGTCTATGTAGAATGTATATAGATGGATGAGTATATATATCTATGCAGAGTGTATATAGATAGATGAATATGTATATGTCTATGAAGAATGTATATAGAGGGATGAGTATATATATCTATGTAGAATGTATATAGATGGATGAATATGTTTATATCTATGTAGAATGTATATAGATGGATAGATATGTATATGTCTATGTAAAATGTATATAGATGGATGAATATGTATATATATATATATCTATGTAGAATGTATA